>CM059206.1:22202214-22249714 GCA_030347435.1 Clarias fuscus | reverse complement strand
GTGCTCGATGCCAGTCCATCAGTCACAGCGCCCTCCTGTAGATAAACGCCAGTGAGCGGTCTTTATTTGACCACCTGACTGAGGCGGCCCACGCTGTCACTCCCAGCACACACAGCACACACAAGCCACATGCCCTGCCATCCCTCCCACCCTTCGTGCTTTTACTTTGGTTGTCGTTCTGTCATCCCTGTAACTCCCCCGTCTCCTTGTTTTTGACATGCCTATAGCCGGTTACTCTTATTTATTTATCTTTCCTTCTCACTGAAAAGCCTCTCTCTCCTCTCTCTCTCCTCTCTCTCTCTCTCTCTCTCTCTCTCTCTCTCTCTCTCCTGTATTCTCTATCTTGCTTTCTGTTGCTTTTTATTGTTCCCTTGGGAAGGTTTTCTCCCCCCTCTCTCTCCAAGACTTTTCATTATGCAGATGGGTCTCTCTCTCTCTCTCTCTCTCTCTCTCTCTCTCCTTCCATCCCCTCCTCTCCCTCCCATCTCTGTTTACTTTATCCTTTATTTATTGCTGATATTTTTTTGTTGATTTTTCTCGCCGAGGGAGTGGAGAGGGCATCAATCACTGTCACTTAGTGTCACTCATCTTAAAATGGGGTGCCACCCCATCCTCTCTCTCTCTCTCTCTCTCTCTCTCTCTCGCTCTCTCTCTCTCTCTCTCTCTCTCTCTCACACACACACTCTCTCTTTCTCTCTCTTTCTTTCTCTCTCAGCCCCTGTATATCACGACTCGAGTTTATGTTAAACTCCCTCAATACATTAATCTGCGAAAAGATCTGTGGTCATGCGCCTCCAATCTGACTCAAATATATGTTTACAAGTTTCCAAATGAGAGTAGCGCAGGAACGCCGTCACTTCTTATTCCCCGAGGCGTGCAGGCATGCAGGGCTCGGAGCAGCCCAGTCGGACGAGTGCAGCTCTTATTTAGATGAATGATTAAAGTTAAGGCCCAGCCTCGAGTCCCAGCCCAGCACTCTTGTTTAAAGAAGAATGGGGGAGCTGTCATCTTTTGATGCATTGCCTGCCATCTCGCATGCAAAGACGATACCTTGCCACACACACACACACACACACACACACACACACACACACACACACACACACACACACACATAAGCATACACATAGCCAGCTGCTACAAACAGCCTCTTTTCTCCTCTCCCTGTAATTCTTCTCTCTCTCTCTCTCTCTCTCTCTCTCTCTCTCTCTCTTTCTCTAAATGATAGATCTGTACTAGTTGTATTAGTCTTGATGAGTTGCTCCCCTTTCATGGTAAGGCCCCTGAGGAATACGAGTCTGAGCAGGTGATCTATGAACATCAGAGTTCAGTAGAAAGTCTTGGCGGTCGAGTGTATCCTGTGAAGGCATAGGGTGGGTGGACGAAATCATGTGTCTGCTGCTCAATAATTCAGCAAATCTGTAATCCGGCGACAAAAAATCAGTTCTACTGGTCACATTTGACAGAAATATTGTTTTCATGTTCTCAGGTTTCATTATGGCCAATTTCATTTCAATTCCAAAGAAGCACAGGTGAGTCCCAGAAATTTCCAAATAATGGTGGTGATGATAACGATGATAAGAAAAAAACTTCTAATCTGGGAAAGAACATTACACATTAGCATTTTCTGCTTGCTAACTAGGTGCCATAGCTAATGTTGGCAGTTACATTATTATAGAAGGCGAACTGTGTGTTTCTTTCCTAAGCAAAAGAATGAGGAGGGTATAGATACTGCATAATCTCTTCAGGACAGTGCAAACTCAAGACCTATTGGGAACGTCATCAGGACCCATCTACTGCAGGCCCTAAAATAGATTCCACCCCAGACCTCGTAGCAACTCATTTCAAGCCCTCATACTAAAGTCATGGTGTAATTAATAGTCTCCTAAAGATGACCAAAATACTTTTGGTAAGACATTTTTTTTAAGGAAAGAATATCAATAAAGGCTAAAGTATAAGGGATGTTCAAGTGGACTTTTGATTGCTTAAATCAACAGTTATGAGAGTAAAAACTACCCTACCCTAATGCACTCATCCAAGTGTTTCACTAGTGCTTCAATACCATTAAAATATAAAGTTTTCTCAGTATGCTGGAGTCATGATTGGACTGCCTGCTTCATGTCTGAAACGCTGGCCTCTCAGGATCTCCTTTAATTGCATCAGCATGTGGAACATGTGGACATGCTTTGGAGTGAGGTCAGTACTGTACACGGGGATGTGGCGATAACTCCCAGCCGAGATCCTGTAATGTGCCTGTGGTGTTTGTGAATTATCGTATGTACTGTACAGTTCCCACAGAAAGATGTTGGTGACAAGTTATCTGTCGATTTTCAAGGATCAGGCATTGAACAGGAATGTTCAAGGGAATGACGGCAGTGGGGTTATTCACGACCTTCTTTAAAACAGTTGGACCATTCATATATATATATATATATATATATATATATATATTTTTTTTTTGGATGAAATGAATTTCATCACCAGTCCCTGTTTGACTTGAACATTGTTCATATATTGCTGTTTATTTAAATAACTCAAATAACAAGTAAAAAAGGTAATTTATTTAAAGCTCAAAATTAGCTTAAAGTTCAACTGATTCAAAAAGTCATTAAAGTAAATGGTTGATACTTTATCTAAAGTTTTTCTGTGGGTGTCTCTGTAAACGTATGCAAGCAATTATAATGGAGCTGAGGATTTATGCTCGGGTGCAGATGGATGACAGAAGCACAACTTACGGAACTAAACTCTAAGTTGTAATTATATTTGTGTCTAAATGCTGGTTTTTATTTAAGCATAATTTAGTTGCTTATAGTGGTTGCATGTAAGGTACATACTATTCACACTGGAATAATGTACTCCTTTAATATAAGATGTGCTTTAAAATAGTAGTTTTATTAAGCCTGACTAATCTGTGATTATTCCGGTCTCTATGCTAAGGTGCTGCAAAAATTGATGTGCTCCATGTTCTACATCAGGATTCATTGCAATATCACAGGATCAACATTAGCAGAAATATTTTGTTTCCCTCCTGCACACTTCTTACCATAAGTGTGCTGTATATTTCTAATCTATTGTCTGTAACCTATCCATGGTTTAGCTGCTGTTCCCTGTTTTTCTCTGCTGGTGGCTGGTTGCACAGATTGTCTCAAAACGTCACACCCCTGTTCCCCCTTTTATGCAGCTCTTATGTCGGCTCGGTAACTGCCTCCACTGCCGGAGTAACATCAACGTCCCCTTGCTTCCACCTCCGCACTGAGGTGAGGTGTAACGAAGGCACAGCTGTCCCGTGTTAAATGGGCTGTGTGAAAGGGGCTAAAGACACACACACGCACAGACACACACACACACACACACTCATCCGTACCCAGAAGCAATTTAGGGTCACCAGTTCACTTTTTGATGTGTTTAGGAGGTAAGATGCAATCACAGCACCATCCAGAAACCCACATTGACCTGGAGAGAACATGTGAAACTCAGATCAGATGGTAACTCGATTTCAGGATCAAACTCCAAACCCTGGAGCTTCGAGGCACGAAAAAAAAAAATGCTGTGCTTCTTGGCTCTCCAAGGCTAGCTGTTGCCTATTAATATTCTCCACCTCCTCCAAATCTTAGAAATCTAACAACCAATGTTTTTTTTAAATGAAGTTTCTAAACTAGATTGTCTTTTGCTCAAGTGCAGGTAAGGTAGATAAGAATGCAGCTTAACAAGCACAGCAATAAAGTTTGCTGTAGGCTATAAATAAATAATAGTAGACTTAGTTCTCATGGCCATATTTATTTCTTTTTTTATGACATGTTATCTTGAAAGAAAATGGAATCAATATATATAGCAGCTGCTTTTAGACCGTCTCTGTGTTAGTGTCTCTCAGTGGAGTCGGAAGGATTGCTTTGAATGTAATTTGAAAAAAAAAAGAAAGAAAGAAAGAAAATGTGTGCAGAGAAACAAATTTTATTAAATGAATTTCACTATGTGAAAGATTTTCCCAGACCTCTAAACATCTCTAATTTGTTACTACGCACCATTTTCATATACACAACAGCAAAGCAAAAATCCACACAGACCTTATCTGATTCAGCACATCATTTTTTTTTTTGCTATGTGCAAGTCCCTGTATTTTTTCCATGAAAAAGCATGAGCCAATACTTTTGGTCAAGTTTCATGACAAGAGTTAGCTAACTTTTTCACTGAAGAATGATTGAGGCTTGGGAATATTTTGTTTTTGGCAAGTGCAATCTTTAGGCTGTCCACACAGCTAAGTAATCTTTAGGCTATCTGTGTACTAGCACCCACAGCAAACTCATAGCAATCTTTAGACTATCAGCAGTGAGTGATCATCAGCGGAAAGAAGCTCAAAGCCAAAGTAGAGCATCAGGATGGGCTAAACAGACTCGGAAAGCAGAACTGAGCTCACAGTGTTTATGGGGATGAAAGTCAGCATTTGAAGAATAAAACCACAGAGTAAAATAAAGTGTACGTTCACAAGCTTTAAATATTAACTTTGTGTCAGTAATGTTTTATCATATTAGATGATTCAAAGCCAGGCTTGAGAAAGCATGTTTTATCCTAGAGTGTGAAACAGTTTAATCCTGTTGATTTTGTTTAGTCAAGCCGTGCTCATCTCTTCGTCTACATCTTAAAAGGCCGGCTCATACTGTCCTAATGGTTTCACATCAGTCAGCTGACACTCCTCCTGCTTTACAGACATTCCTGTGGCTGACTGATGGAAATGATGGAATTATATTGCAATAGATCTCTTTATGGAGACTCTGGCCCGTATAGAGGAAATGAAGATGATCCTGGATTACATTAATCCAGACCCGAGTATCTTATTCCACCACTTTACTGATTAGATTTAAGCACCTGTTCAATGACCTGATCATGGTTTAGCTGGGAAATCTGACTGCAAAGCTACTTATAGAGCAGCTACTGTACACTATGAGATTAATTCCTTGGTGTAAATGCTATGATACATACAGTACAGGCTTTTTCAGCATAGATACACAGTATGGATAGTGCTCTGACAGATGTCTGTCATGAATAGCAAACTGCACTATTGCACATCCTTTGGAAAATGCCTTCAGGTGTTTTTTTTGTTTGTTTATTTGTTTGTTTTTCAAATAATAGATTACTGAAATTTTGTACATCTATTTCACATACACTGATCAGCCACAACATTAACATCACCGCTAGGTGACTTGAATAAAATTGATTATACAACAGTTATGTCACGCACGCAGCAGAACGGGGTGAATCCAGGCGCGGATAATGACTGTAACGTGATCCGGGGGGCGTGGTCGGGAAGCGTAGCAAGTGTCAAACACTATGTAATTAGTCATACTGAAACTTCAAAACCAAAACGTGAAGCGAGAGTCGTAGTCAAAAGGAAGGCGTGAGATCAAAAACCGGGAAGTCACTGGAGCGAGGAAAACGAAACCAAAACGCGAGACAAAAGCCGTAAATCAAAGGGAGAAGCGTGGGTCGAAACCGGAAGATCAGATTGCCGAGCGAACAAACCAAATCGAGAGGCGAAGATCAGAAACGAGAAAAAACAAAGCGAGGTCGTAAACGTGAAGACAATGAAAGTAAACGCGAGAGAATCAAGGTATAAACACAGGATAATCCAGCGATTTAAGCAGCGTGCAGCACATGCTTAAATCACTGGAGTAATCAGAGGAGAAGATGAGAAACAGGTGCGTCGGCGGGGCGGAAACGGAGGCGTGGGAAAGAATACATGACAGGATGGGAAAAACACATGAGCACGTGAGGAAAGTGACAGCGTGGGGAAAAAGTAAAATAAATAAATAAACAAACAAACAGGTCGTGGAAAAGACGTGACACACGACAAGTTAGTTCCGACCGAGCAATCTGATTGGACGAGAGGCAAGTCCAATTTAACGTTTAACAGAGTAAAACACATATAACTATTACCTTAGTGCACTAACTTTTCATTTAATGCTACTGTATTTGGGATGTGATATTGCTTATCAATTATAATATATAATATTTATAATATATTTATTCAATGTCTGTAAACTGGTGACATATTCATGGGTATCTGAGGCTCATTTATGGCTGTGGAGACCAAAAGCAAGCCTGTCAGGTCTGATCCCACAGAAAAAGAAAAAAGTCAGTGCTGGCCGTGATATAAAGGTATCAGAACACTCAGTGGATCACAGCCTATCTTGTAGAGGGCTTAGCCAGCAAAGAGTCTATGCTTGTTGATCTGACCTCCAAATCTCAAGATCTCAATCCAACTGAGCATCCATGGAAGGTGCCAGACAAACAAGCCCGATCTAAGAAGGCCCTAACCCCACTCGGCAACCCGCAGCACCTAAAGGATCTGCCACTAACATTCCAGTGCCAGATCCCCAGAGGTCTTGTGGAGTTATGCACTGAGGGGGCAGAGTTACCAAGGGAACAATACTGGGCATGTTTTGGGTTTTAATGATATGGCTGATTAGTGTATAATCCTGGAGGTGCAAGGCGACAGTGCTAACCACTACACCACCAACACAACTTCAGCTAAAGAAAAGATCACAGCTCAGTTCAACACAACGCATTGTGGCATGTTATAATGAAAAGGCTCATTTACATGATTAATAATTCTCAATCTGTTAGCAGTTGATATCTTTAATTAAGAGAGGTTATTTCGCCATTAAATATAAGTCTTCTTTTGAGAGTTCAGCATGCTTCACACAGGGGACCTTATGCCTATCAAATATATAAATAAATATAGGGATAAATATAAATAAATAAAGTGACTCACCTTCAGAAACTCTTAACTTAGCTTCAAATGCCAAAATTTATACTGCTTCAACAAATACTAGAGTACTATAACGTGTACGTAAGGTGAACATACTGTAGATATGTACATACATATAACTTAACATACATTATGGTTGGAGTGCAATGGTGGAAATATTAAAATGTCGGTTCTGCTAAGGAATTAAATGACTTTCATACATTCCGTTAAGAGTACAGTGGTATGATGGTAATAATGGTAGCATTACTCATGAGTTATCAGGGAGTTCAGTGTATTGTATTACATCTACCAGTTCAGTTCTTGTTTAAATGAACATCCTGGAAATAATTGAGTTCCTCTTCACAATATATAAGGACTTCTATCATTGACCTATCAGTGATGTGGTTCATCTTTCATTGCTCTGAAGGTTTTTTCCACCTTTCAACTCCTTTGCATTGGATGCCAGTCGAAAGCCTAACCCAAAATGATATTTCCCTTCCACACCACAGTGTTGTGCCTTGATGAGAAGCGTTTGGATTTTCACCATGTATATGTTACAGAACATCGATATTTTTCAATACAGCATTAGATGTCACTTTTTGACAAATCAGCACATAATGTTTGTAGCGACAGAGCTGCTTTAAAGGAGCAATCTTGAGTTTTCAAAAAGCAATTTAATAGATCAGTAATTATTCTTGGTGGTGGGCAGAAAATTGAGAAATGTTATTTATGGATATTTATTTTCTGTGTTCTGAATTTATTAATTATTTGTTCATGCATTATTATTTTTGTATGCTTCAACTAGAGTCTCGGTTTCACGTCATTGACACACACAGCAATGAGTCATTGTGCGAGTGAGTGTCACACTGTGGTGCTCACTGCCATGTTAGGAAAATGCTGAAGTGTGGCAGTATTTTGTGCAGTCAAAGGATCTGACACAGCTGTTTTTACTTGTGAAGTCATTTTAAAAAGTTGGTACTGTTGAACTCTTTTTTACATTTATTAAGGAATCAGACTAAGTTACAGTACAGTATGTTGCAAGCAAACATCAAAGCACTTTCTTTTGCAGCTTTTGACTTGGTTTTCATCTCTTGCTACTTCCATGGTACCTAGAGACCAACTTTTGAAAGAAATTTGTAAATGTACTAATCATTATAGCCTTAACATGACACTGAAAAAATGTGTGAATAAATAAATAAGGATTTCCAAACCAACATCTTTGCACTTTTAGTTTAAGTTCCTGTAATGAAATCCATATATACTTACTGTATGTTTGAACTGTATGTACAGTCGACACTCATCTTATTTGTGGCAGCAACTCGATGCATTTAGGCAGGATGACACGCTAGTAACAAGACAAAGTTCAAACTTCTCTTAAATGCCCCCGCCTGCCTGGGTATTTTTGCTGATCATGTCCATCAATTAATAACCACAGAACTACATGCAATATCACAAAGCTAAAAATCATTTCAAACTGGTTTCTTGAACGTGACAATGAGTTCACTGTACTTAAGTGTGCATATTGACATGACTGCAAAATATTTTTTACGCAAATATCTTCAATATACAGACATGCCAAGTTAGCAGTTTATTATATATTGTTATAATAATATATACGGTGTAGACTTGGATTGCGAGTAACTTGGTCTGCAAGCGTTTTGCAAGACGAGCCACATTTTTAAATAAATTTTAACTTAATAAACGACTGAGGTCTTGATATACGATGCACTTTGTCTGCCGAGCGTCACATGATCACAACTGAGCCAATAGTTCTTCCCTCTCTCTCTCTCGTTCTGCGGGATTGTGGGTGATCTTCTCCCATGCTCAGTCTCGGTGCACGTCCATCACTTGTATAATTAACATCCATGCACACGTGTACTGTTTACTAAAACATTGTGTCCACATGTGTGTGTGTGTGCACGTGTAAAGCATTTTGGTTCAATTTTGTATCCAAGTGTAGTGACCATTTTTTAGTAACTGTACTGCAGTAACAATGGCCTCTGGGAAGAAAAAAAAAGGTTTTATATATTTTTATACACACACACACACAATCCAAGTATTTTATTAGAATGAGCAACACTATAAGCTTAGTTGTCTGTTGTTAGTTGCCAGTGGCAGATTTTACTCAAGTCGCAGGGTGTTCATTTTAAGCACTAGGCAATAGTCTCTGAGCTCAGTGTGCAGCAATCCTAACATGTTTTGCTTAATAATTCTGTAATTAGACTTTTCCGTATTAACAGCATGCTGTCTGCCTACAGTCCTCTCTGCACTGTGCCTTGTCTGCAAATTGTGGACCTTGTCCAGAAGGGTGAAAGCCACCGCATGTCGAGATACCAGACTTGCCCTGGCTGCCTGCAATGCCCTAAGTCGCCTAGACACTCACACACACAGACACACACACATAATTGTCTGATACACAGTGTGATGTGATAGAGTGAATGGTGTCGACTCTGGACTGGTGGGACAGGTGTAGGTCAGACAAAACAGTGGGGTGAAGCGAGGAGCCGTAGTCTTACTGAAAAGACTTCTTCACCTGTAGCTGCTGTCACGTTTGCCAACACACACACAGATATACGTAATCATGTCAGTGTACATGTTTGGGTGTCGGCTTCAGTATCAATAACAGATGTGCTGTCACAATTGTCAATGACAGACATGATAGATTAGCATGAATCATTAAACAAGTAGAACTTGATACCAACACTGTGAACAGGGATGCCTAATCCACCAACAAGTCTAGTCCTACTCACTGCAAATGTTCTTTTCTGAAATGTCTTTAAAATATACTTGGAATAGATAATGATACTTCTGTATAAACCGTACAAACCTTCAAACTTTTATTCTATAAATCTCTATTACTACAATATTAGACAGATGTATGAATAACCTCTTACATGTTGTGGCAGTGGAATAAAAAATACATAAACACTAATTTCATTTCACATCAAGGTCAATCTCCACTTATGAAAAGAGTGCCCAAATGTGCAGTTCCTTGAATGACCACTAGGCTGCAAAAGTGATTCAGTCCCAGATTAAAATGTCCAACTCAGCTACACCCTGGACAGGTTGCCAATCCATTGCAGGACACATACTGTACACATACACACACTCATTCACTATGGGAAATTTGGGAACACCAATTAGCCTAATCTGCATGTCTTTGGTCTGTTAACAGTTTTAATAAGGTTCCTTATTTCCATAATCTGAGCAATATCTAGTGTATAGAATAAACTTACAAAGTGCTGGACAACTGTGATGTCACTTGTCATATTTTATCATTTTATAAATAAAGTTTCTCCTCAATTGGCCATTCCTATATATGATCAGTATCTCTCCTATCACACAGCAGTTCTATTTAAGTTTTATTTACGGTGAAAGCTAAAAAGAGCTATTTGCCGTCTTCCACAAAAAATGCCCACAACTGGCCAGTGTCGGTCTGACTGACAGAGAAGAGAGAGAAATGCCATCCCCTCCACCCAGAGAGCAGGACAGATTTTTGTTTTCTTGAACAGTTGGTGACAGATGGCAATCATGGCATCTTTGGTATTCAGTCAATAAACCTTAGGGGCAAAACTTTTCTGTTGTTTTGACTTAAGAACCCCAGATTATATTATAGTACCAATCAAATGTTTTAACAGGTTTTGACTTATTTTCTACATTTTAGAACAATAGAACTAGAACTGTCCTAGAACAAGATTTTTTTTTTTCTAAACTATGAAATAACACAAATAGCATTAGGTAATTAAGTAACAACAACAACACTCAGTTATTATTTTAAAACACGAAGCACAGCTGTTCTGGAATAGTTCAAGAACAGTACAAGAACAGTATTGTCACATGCATTTGCAAAAATCAAGCACCATGATGAAACTGGCTTTCATGAAGACCTTCCCAGGGATGTAAGATCAAAAGTTACTTATGCTGCCTCCGAGTGGTGCAGTGGTAAAGTGCTCGGCCTATCATCCCGAGATCGCTTGTACGTTTCCCGGGTGATGCTATAACCTCTCGCAGCCGAAGGTCTAGAGAGAGCTGATTGGCCGAGTTCTTTCATAGGGGATGGATGAGAGGTACTTAGTGCTCCCACATTAATCATGGCTCTACAGCCAATCAGGGGCGTCTGTGAGCTCACGCAAGCTAAAGGAGCAGATACACTGTCCTCCGAGTGTGTTACGCCGCCCCCAACGGTGCTTGAGCGAGCAGTTCGAAAAGAGGCGGTCGGCTGGAGTCACGTGGTTCGGAGGAAACACGTGATAGGCTGAGGAGTAGTAGTAGCCTTAATGTGGGAGCCTCCTAGTGACGGGGAGGAATTGGACACGACTAAATTAGGGAGAAAATCGGGGGGAAAAGAAAAAAGTTACTTCTGCTGCAGAGAAGTTCATTTAGAGTTTCCAGCCTCAGAAATCACCAATTTACAGCACTTCACGTTCGAGCCATTATGTAGGAGTTACAGAGCATAAGTAGCAGACACATCTCAATATCAAGTGTTCGAAGGAGATTATTGCATATTCTGGATTCCTGTAGAAAGAAAAAAAAATCAGATGAATTGGAAGCTGTGTCCAAACTTTAGACTGGTAGTTTATTAAAGCTGTGCTAAGTAATGTCTTAGCGCTGACATTTTTTGCCAAATGTCAGCCATTGAAGCACTCCCTCCCTTCAGTCCTAAACTACTGTATAACTTCATGTCTCACCCTGCAGAAACTACTGATGGGAATTCTTTTTCTTTTTTTTCCAGAGACCCAGATCATTTGGCTCGGCTCAGCAATAAAGGCTAGCTCCTTTGGCTGCCAAATGACTATTCATTTAATAGTACTTCTGGCTTTTATAATTCAGCCATTTAGTAATGTTTTGACCTATGATTGGAATGCGTGCATCTACATCACTTAAATTATTCAGTGTAATTATAATGAACCTCAATTGCAGGATACTGTTATTTCACTTTATGGTTCAGGAATGTACAAACATTTCGAATATATAATGACTATTGTATTTTTTGCTAAATTTTGTAAATTAATGTTTTGCTACAAACTCTAAACAAAGTGCATCTGGACTCTGTGGAAAAGTTCAACGCTTGTGAAATGTTAAGATCAAATCAAAAGAAATATATAAAATACAATAATAACACAAATAAACTATGAAAAAACCTATCACACCCAAAACAAAATATGGTGTGCCATATACTGTAACGAATAATTAAAAAATTTAAACTTAATTACCATGAGCAAGTTTTAAACAGTTTTAACAACAAAAAGGAAAATTGATCTTTCACGTAAAACAGAGCGGACTCGTTCATGACCAGCACATCATTAGCAGAAACATGCAGTGGATTCATGATTTAGCCCTGTGGTCCAAAATGTGTTGGGGTTTTTTTTTGCCCTGAGGAAATAATTTAATATAATATTTATTTATTTATTCATTTATTTTACATATTTATTGCCTTTTTTTCTGATGGACCAGACGACTTAACAAGTTAAATGATCTGCCAAGCAATAAAGCAAGCTCTGTATCAGTTTTCAGCACTTCAGATCTCTCAGGTCTCTCCAGTAATGAAAAGCCACACAGTTGCTCACTCTCGTCTTCATATTGTTCTTATTCCTTTTCCCTTCGGCATGCTTTTTGTACAGACTGTGTTTTTCCAGACTGTCTTTTTGTTACGCTGTTGTCTGCAATGGTGGATTGGAAATTTGGCCAACCTTGGCTTTCTTTGCCATTGTTTCCATAAGATATAGCAGGAGATCTGCCGCTTTACACTTCTGCTGCAACAAAAATCTAAATGGAATCAAACCCCCTTTTTGTTCTTAAATCAGCTTGAAATATCTGTTCATGTAGCATTTGGGGGCAAATAATCAGTAGCCACAGTGATCAGAAATTTGGCCATTTCTGTGTCCAGTTGGGCTGTGCATCCAGGAGTAGCCCTACTTCTAACCGCATGAACTGGGTGTGCTGGTCCGACTTTGAGAAGCTCGATTTAGTGCTCAAGTAAAGCATTTACAGTACAGACCAAAAGTTTGGAAGTTTGGACCTCTCATTCAAAGAGATTTCTTTATTGTGTTCTTTATTGTGTTCTTTAGCCCAAACAAGTCTCTTCTGCTTGTTGCCTGTCCTTAGCAGTGGTTTCCTAGCAGATATTCTACCATGAAGGCCTGATTCACACAGTCTCCTCTTAACAGTTGTTCTAGAGATGTGTCTGCTGCTAGAACTCTGTGTGACATTGACCTGCTCTCTGATCTGAGCTGCTGTTAACCTCGGGAAGAGGTGACTCTTGGTCTTCCTTTCCTGGGGCGGTCCGCATGTGAGCCAGTTTCTTTGTAGCGCTTGATACTTTCAAAGTTTTCCCAATTTTTTGGACTGACTGACCTTCATTTCTTAAAGTAATGATGGCCACTCGTTTTTTTCTTCACTCAGCTGCTTTTTTCTTGCCATAATGCAAATTCAACCTCTTTGAATGAGAAGGTGTGTCCAAACTTTTATATTCACAGATATTCACTGTTTTGTATGTTATAACCAATTTATATAAAAAATAGATGCCTTCAGGTCTGTGTGCGTGCAGTTGGCATGTTCTATGGATATGTTCTAGGATGAGTAAGTGAGTGAAAAAATAAGGCCCATCATCACATTAGTTTTATTGTATAAATTGAAATATATACAATAAAACTAAACTTATTGTATGGCATTCACCCAGTGGGGGCTACGTTCATGTTACAGTATATAGATGTTATTAAATATAATATTTCATGTGATGTCCTTAAAGGTATTTTAATACCATAATTAATTTTAAGCAGATGTTCATTAATTTTTTTATTTTAAATAAATTGTGAAAATTGTAGTACACTTTGAAAAACTGCTGTATAGTAATTAATTGTACTAATTATAGTACATGATTATGTGATAATATGAACTGTGTGTTAAAGCAGTGATCAATACTATTTTGGGACATGGGTAAATGAACTCATTTGGCGTGTAAAAAGCAGCAGCCATTTAAAAAAAAAAAAAAAAACATAGATTTTTATCATAAATCCAGTGCGTCTGTTGCCGCTTGACTGCTAGCATCATTAGAGCGTTTGAGGCTGTTTGTCTCTTTAGCCTCATGTTATGACAAGAGCCACAACAACAGGCTCGTTTTAATGAGACTCTTTCCTTTCAGAACCAATAACGAGAAATGACAGCACACATTTTTCTCATTCATCGCACCCCCTCATTTAACAAATGCCCTTTCCCTCTCACTTTTTATACAAAAAAAAACCAAGAGCAATGCATGACGGCAACAATTAAGGAGCTGCACTTCTTCTGGGGCGGTACTTCAATCAGTCTTTCACTTTGTTGTCTTTTCCTTTTTTTTTTTTGTCCGTGAGTCTTTTCCTTTTATACAGCCTCTCTCCATTCCACACTCTGTAGTGTCGTTATCAGTCTCAGTTCCATTGCTCTGTTCTCTGATACTCCCTAACTCCGGCCGACGCTTCCATTTTTTATGATAATCCATTGACACCATTGGACAGCAAAATCATCTCTCTCTCTCTCTCTCTCTCCAGTGGTTTATCTCTTCCCCCTGGGCTGTATTTGCTTCTCATAATTAAATGTCAGTTCCAGACATCCAGTTTCATAGGAAAAGTTTCTTTTCATAATAATTGTCAAAAAATAGAAAGAAATCTCATTCTCAGCCTCGATGGGGATACAGATGTTGTAGAAAGGCTCAAATTGAAACTGATGACTACATTCAAGCAATATTCATTTTTCCCAGCTGTTGACATGATTCATGTATCCATCTGATTTATGTATCCTGAGTCAACGGCTGAATCTTGCTCTCATGCCCAAATTAATAGAACTTTTTTTCTTCCTCATTCTTCAGTTTTTTTATTTAATTTTATACAATAAATGCACGTACTGAGCTCTGAATTTAAAAAAGCCATTTTGCCTACAAATAACTATCAGTGTCAAAAGTACTCAAACAATTATGATACAATGTGAACTTCAGTGCAGTGTGATAGTTCGATGATAGTTTCTAGTTAGAGTCAAGAATTATCCACACTCCTCAGTCACTGCTGTGCAGGTCTGAACCTGTTACATCATTTCATTTGTAACTGTGGTGCGAGCAGAAATGCACTTATGATTTGCATGGAAGAAAAGCAGCATGCAGTGATTTGTTGTTTGTGGTCTGAGGGTGTACCTGTACCTGGTGCCGAAACAATTCACAGATGAGCATAAACAGAAATGTGTTTGAATATTTGCAAGCAAAATTCATAAAGATACTCTAAGGAAGGTGAATGTTTCTTAAAGAGAATCATTACATGGACTCCTGAGTGTAAATAGTAGAGTATGGAATGAAAACATCCTCAATTTCTGACCAAGAAAAATTTCAACTATCAGCTGGAAAATTGATGCCTACAGTTTTCTGGGATTCTCAAGGGCCAGTATTAAAACATTATCAGGAAAAAGATTCAACAAACAACAGTGCTCATTACAGTGAGATGCTTATTGCAGAGCTGAAGCCTAAACTTTGGATCAAATGAAGGTGACTGCTATCCAAGGGCATTTTACCTGTTTGATCCCCTGAATGCAGGCATAAGAGGATAAAGATTTAGTTCTAAAAAAGAAGTGCATTCATGGCTTGCAGCTCAGCCTAAAACATTTTAAATGACAGATGGACAAAGTGTATTAAAAAGCAAAGAGATTATGTTGAACATTTATGTACAGTGGTATCTTGGAATACGAACTGAATCCATCCCGGAGGGAAAATTACGTATTGCAAAGCGCATTTTCCTATAGGAAATAATGTAAATGCAGATAATCCGTTCCAGGCACCCAAAATTATTACCTGTATTAACATTTTCCAACACTATAATCATATTTTTGCATATATAAAAACAATCCAAACATTTAGACATGTAAATGAAGTAAAATTTAAAATAAATAAATAAATAGACAATTTATTTAATTTATGATTCCTTTTGACACCGGGTACTTTAAAAATTAAATTGAAAGTGGATATTTCTACTTTTCTTTTCTACTTGTTACCACCCTTCCTGACATTCTTGAAACCCATAGTGCTATGTCTTCTCTAAATCTTGCACAAAATGCAAAATGCAAAAAAAATCACACACACAAAAGAATGAAAACAAAAGGTTCCTTTGCCTGTAAGACGAAAAATGCTTTGTATGTCGAGGCAAATTTCTTGCAAAATTTCAGTTCTTTAGGCGGAAATTTGTGAGGTGGGACGTTCATATGCTGAGGTACCATTGTATATGTCTTTTCTAAAAGTTAATTCAAAGTAATTCTACAGCCAGAATGTGGCTCATTTTTGACTCACTCTTATATTTGCTCAGCAATAATTTGTGGTTGTCAACACAAATGTTTTAACGTTAATTTGGCAACATTTTATGCAATTTGATGAAATGGCATCAGACCAATGTTGACTACATGACACTGGCAAACCGTTGAATGGTTGACCCCAATACAATGTTCCAAATGCAACAAAAAAACATTTTATCAACATTTATTCTTATATCTCAACTAAAACATTACTTTGAAATGCTCATCCTGCTAATGCTAGACTTTCTGCAACTTTTCAATGATTATGCTCACGCCCTGAGCAGGACTTGAACCCAAGCCCTGGTAGTGAGCATGCTAAACACTAGCCACTGGACCACCACGGAAACCACTGCTGATGCAACTAAATGCAATTTCTTAAACAAGGAGCTCCACAAAATGGCTTCTCCAAGTCAATAATACTAGACAACTGCAGATTACAAAACATTAAATTGCATGGTGGCACTTTCAGGGGTAAGGGCTCGATTCACACCCTAGGTCTGTGTGTTTTGAGTTTGCATGTTCTCCCTGTGCTTGATGGGTTTCCTCCAGGTTAATTGATGTTTCCAAATTGTACCCCGCGATGCAATTTGACATGCCTAAAGTGTGAGCAATAAAATTCACTGATTGTTTTTTTTTTACCTTAGTGCTGTTTAATAGCCTTTTGTTTTACTCCCAGGTTGAAACTTCTCTCTTGTCGCTTGCACTAGTTTTGCTTTATGTGATGGTGATACAGCTGTTGTGTTTGCCATGTCTAGTTCCTACCACTACATCTGCTTCTCTGATTAAGATTTCTGAAATCATTCATGAACTTAAGGGACCAATCATGTTTATGCAGTCGGACATTGTGTGAACATTGTGTGGCATCAAACCAATGTTGACTACATGACACTTTGTTAAGTGGCATAAATGCTATAAGTAAATGTTGGTATTCTTTTGTTTTGCAGTTGTATTTGCAAGATGGTGGTGAGGTCATTTATCCAGCATAATTTTATCACAATTTTATCTTTAAAAAAAAATTTAAAAAAATAAAAATAATAACAATAATTTGGTCAGACGTTCTGTTTTGTGTGGACGACATCGAACTTAAATATAACTACAGTTGCAGCCAAAAGTATTGAGACAACATATGCCGTGTATTAAAGTTCTCCCTGTGCATAAAACATACAGTATGATGTCACTAATTAGTTCTTGCCTACCTGGTGGAAGAGTTGTGCTAATGAGATGCAGCTGGTTTAGTTAATAGATGGAACAAATATGTGGTAGGACTTGTACGTTCTGAAGCCGGGGTGTTCACCTCTGTAGGAAAATGGTTAAAACTAGGCAATTTTCAAGTGAATTGTGAAATTCTGTGGCAAATTTCTGTATGTGAACTTTAGGTAGACATCAATCAGACATGGATTGAGCAAGAATACTGATGTCTACATATGCCCAACTGGATTCAGCAGGTTTTGAAAAATCAATGACTTCATACTAAATCTTAATTGTTGCATAGGTTTGTAATAACAAAATCTTCTAATTATCTTAGTAGTCATTATTTTATCATTAAAATGTTGTGCATATGATTAAAGCATTGAATTTTAGTTTTTGGTTCCCACTGTATATGAGAAATTAATTTGAAAATATTAGCGTTTCTGCCACTGAGTACTTGCTTTATGTTAAAAACACAGTTCTATGCAGATTTTTGTGTTTTCATGTAATCAGTGGAATTTTCTCTTACAATGATGAGATAAATACATATAAAATTTGAGAAATTTGAGAAAACATCTTCATTGTCATGTCAAATCATCCATGCTTGTTGCACTAGTGATCAGTAGCTTATCTAATTGTTTTACTTTATTATTAGCTGATTACTTTTATGCTTGATATAAGTTTAGAAAGACTATAAAAATGCATAATAATCTCATGTTTGTCTCAAAACATATTAGAAAAAATAGCATTAGTTAAATTTATATTAATTTTATTAATTAAATAATTAACATATTTCATTTTACTCATGTACCTTATATTAGCAAATAAAGATCCTGTACTGTATGTGTGCTGCCCTTGTACTTCTGTACACTGAAAAAAAAAATCCTTCTGGCTCAATATTAAATGACCAAATAATAATCAGACCTTATATACTATAAGTATTTAGTATAAATAATATACTATTGTCACATCTGTGCCACCTCAGTCCGGGAGAGAGAGATCGGGTTCACCGGATTACTGAGCCGGCGCTTTGTCCCCCCCTAGTGTGTCTACGTGTGTACTTGTTGTCAATGTTTAAATCAAATTAAGTTCACCTGTGTCCTCCCTGTGTGTCTCTATTTAGGTCGGCCGAACCCGTACACACCTGTCCGTTCACCGTCGTGCACTCATTGTTTGTACATGTCACAGAGCCTAACAAACCTGTTTGTTTATTCTCTCCCCCCAGGACTGAGGTATAGCAGCAGAGCGAGGCTGGATAACAGACCTAGGTCAAGGTCACGGCTGAGGGAAGCTCAGCCATACTTCGTTCACGTTAATTTTGCCAGTGGAACTGTGGTCTAAAGTAAAGACCCACATCGTCACTACCAGCCTGCCTGCGCCATACCCAGCCTGGGGAGTGTTATTTTTTGTTTGTTTTCTTTTGTTTGCTGTTTATATATTAAATAAAGACTAAGTGCTTGAACACCCTGCGTTTGCGTCCGCCTCCAGTGCTTGAAGGATCATGACAGATGAACGGACCTCACAGGACGCAGCAGGGATCCCCCTGCCCGAAGACGACCCCCCAATGTACGAGTACCTCCGGTACCGGCAACGGGAGATTGACGGCCTGGCGAGAGCGGTTCACGACCTCGCCTGTAGCGTGAGTCAGCTCGCGATTCCCCGACCTCCCTCTTCTCCTACGCCTCGGCGCTCCGCGCCGTCCCCACCCCGCTCGGCTCCTCCAGAGAGATACGCGGGGAATCCGGAGGGATGTAAGCGGTTCCTCATGGCATGTGAGCTCTACCTCGCTGATTTTCCAGAGCTTGCTGAACAAAAGAAGATCAGCTTCATCACTCAGCAGCTCACCGGACCAGCCATGGACTGGGCCGCAGCAGTGTGGAGTGCGGGGGGGGACACTACCACCAGGTACGACCGGTTCATCCATGCCTTTCGCGCGGTTTTTGACCATCCTGATCACGGCAGGTCGGGAGAACAACAACTGCTTAGGCTAAAGCAAGGCACCAACACTGTGGCCGACTATGCGGTCAAGTTCCGGATCCTAGCCGCGGAAAGCGGGTGGTGCGAAAAAAGCTTGTTAGCCAGGTTTCGAGAAGGACTGCAGCCAGATATCCACCTGGAACTCTCGTGCCGCGATACAGGCATGGACCTAAATGAGTGCATCAACCTGGCTATCAAGCTAGACCAGCACCTCCGCGGCCAACGGCGCCACACCCCCTCGAGAGCATCGGGGGGGGGGTCCGAACTACGGAACCGCGCCGACCTCGGCCAAGCACCCCGACCTGAACCGCGCGAGGGGGCGAACCCCGAACCGATGGACATGAGCTCATCTCGCCTGTCAACCCAGGAGAGGCAGAGGAGAATGACTGAGGGGTTGTGTTTGTACTGTGGGGGGGGCCGGCACCGAGTCAGTTCTTGTCCTTTACGCAAAGTAATGTCTCACACACCACCGCGCACCCATCATCCTTTTTGTTTACAAGCCGTATTGTCTTTTAATAACTCTGATGTGTCTGTTTTCCCCCTTTTAGACTCGGGTTCGGCCGGAAACTTCATCTCCCCATCTATCCTTTCCTCGCTGCGAGCTCCCGTGTCGAAGCTTCCGTTGCCGATCACAGTGAAAGCTCTGGATGGCAAACAATTAATTAATTCGCCCGTTGAGTATCTCTCCGCGACCCTTCGATTAGCTTTCCCCGGTCATACCGAGGAGCTAAAATTTTTTGTGCTGCCTCGGATGAACCAGTCCGTCGTGCTGGGCCTCCCATGGCTCAGCTTACATAACCCGAATTTTGATTGGGCCAGGTCACGCATCACATCTTGGGCCCCACGATGCGCGAAAACATGCACGCCGGCTGCATTGTCGGTCCTAACCACATCAATAGAGAGTCCGCAAGCCCTAGTTTCGGTTCAGGTGCCATCCGAGTACGTGAAATTTAAGGACGTGTTTAGTGTTAGGGCAGCCGCACGACTTCCCCCTCACCGACCGTGGGACTGCGCGATTGAGCTCCTGCCGGGGAAAGCACCGCCTTGCGCACGCGTTTATCCGTTGTCCGTGGTGGAGACCCGGGCAATGGATGAATACGTGAGGGAGGCTCTCCAGCAGGGACTCATCAGCAGGTCCACGTCACCCGCCTCGGCAGGTTTCTTTTTTATTGAAAAAAAAGGCGGAGGTTTACGGCCCTGTATTGATTACCGTGGGTTAAACGCGGTCACAGTAAAATATAAGCACCCGCTGCCACTGGTGCCAGCCGCGATCGACCAACTCCGAGGCGCGTCCATCTATACTAAACTCGACCTCCGCAGCGCATATAACCTCGTTCGTGTTCGTAAGGGCGATGAGTGGAAGACGGCGTTTAGCACGACGTCAGGTCATTACCAATACAACGTGATGGCTTACGGACTGGTAAACGCACCTGCGGTGTTTCAGGGGTTCATGAATGACGTGTTCCGGGATATGTTGAACCGTTATGTTATAGTGTACCTGGATGATATCCTGATATACTCGCGGTCATATTCCGAACATGTCTCTCATGTGTCCGCCGTCCTTTGTCGTCTGCGCGAACACGGGCTCTATGCTAAGGCGGAGAAATGCGACTTCCACAAGAGGGAGATTGCATTCCTCGGCTACCGCATAGGGCCATGGGGGGTCGAGATGGAGGTAGCCAAGGTGGAGGCGGTACAACAATGGCCGGAACCACGGTCAGTCAAGGCGCTACAAAGCTTTCTCGGGTTCGCCAATTTCTATCGGCGGTTTATTCGGGGCTTCAGTACGATGGCAGCGCCACTCACTAGCTTGTTAAAAGGGAAACCGAAACAACTACCCGCGCTTTCACCGGAAGCGCGCACGGCATTCCAGCGCCTAAAAACAGCATTTACCACCGCGCCTATATTAAAATTACCTAACCCAGAGAAGCCCTTTGTAGTCGAGGTCGATGCGTCGGAAGTGGGTATAGGAGCGGTGCTGTCACAACGCCAAGGCCATCCCGAGAAACTCTATCCCTGCGCCTTCTTTTCCCGTAAACTAACACCTGCCGAGCGCAACTATGATATCGGCAACCGCGAACTGCTAGCAGTAAAAGCGGCGTTAGAGGAGTGGCGGCATTGGTTGGAGGGAGCTAAACACCAGTTCGTGGTACTAACTGACCATCGAAACTTGGAATATATCCAACAAGCCAAAAGATTAAACCCTCGTCAAGCCCGGTGGGCGCTGTTCTTCACCCGCTTTCAGTTTTGCATCACTTATCGACCGGGATCTAAAAATAAGAAAGCGGATGCGCTATCCCGCTATTTTCCGTTGCCAGATCAGAATTCGGACCCCGAACCGATCTTGCCCTCATCACTCGTAGTCTCTCCGATCATATGGGACATCGACGCGGAGATAGCTCAAACGGCTCGGTCCAACCCCGTGCCGGAGGGCTGCCCCCCGGGCCGAACGTATGTTCCGGAGACACTTCGCGAACGAGTGATAAGAGAGGCCCATTCTAGTCTAGCTTCGGGACACCCAGGCATCACTCGCACACTTAGACTCCTGGAACCAAAGTTCTGGTGGCCTAAGATGCACGAAACCGTAAGAACAGCCGTTTTATCTTGTGCTGTCTGTGCAACAACAAAAAATCCCCGTTGTCTGCCCGTTGGGAAACTAATGCCCCTACCCACACCTAACAGACCGTGGTCACACATAGCAGTGGATTTTGTAACGGATCTGCCGGTGTCAAAAGGGTACACGACAGTCCTAGTAGTGGTGGATCGCTTCTCTAAGGGTTGTCGCTTTGTCCCGTTTAGCTCTCTCCCATCGGCCCTCCAGGTTGCGGAAACCCTATTCAAAACAGTGTTTCGCTGCTATGGTATCCCAGAGGACATTGTTTCAGATCGTGGTCCCCAATTTATCGCTAAAGTCTGGAAAGCTTTCTTCCAGAAATTGGGGACCACTGTTAGTCTAACGTCAGGCTATCACCCCGAATCTAACGGACAGGCTGAGCGGACTGTTCAAGAACTCGGGAAATACCTCCGGGCATATTGTAGCAGTCGACAACATGAATGGGCAGACTGGTTAATCTGGGCGGAATATGCCCAAAACTCATTGTGTCACTCCGCTACCGGCCTAACGCCGTTTCAGTGTGTGCTCGGGCATCAGCCGCCGCTCTGTCCGTGGGATGCCACTCCCACCGATGTACCCACGGTGGATCAATGGTTTAAAGGAGCGGAGAAAGTCTGGGAAAATGCGCACACTAAAATCTCCCAAGCAGTTCGTCGTTTTAAAAAATTCGCCGATAGACGGCGAGGGGAAAGTCCGCCGCTCCAGATAGGTGATCGGGTATGGCTCTCGACACGAGACCTTCACTTAAACCTTCCCTGTCGCAAACTCACCCCGCGGTACATCGGCCCTTTCCCCATTCTAGCCCAAATCAACCCCGTCTCATTTAAATTACAACTCCCTCGTCATATTCGTATTAACCCTGTCTTTCATGTTTCTCTTCTCAGGCCAGTGAACCGGGGTCCGCTAGACGGCGGCATCGCGAACCCATCTCTCCCCGGGGCTGTGGAAGTCGAGGGCGCCCCCGCGTTTAGAGTGAAAGAACTCCTAGACTCCCGGAGGAGAGCGGGGTCCCTTCAATATCTAGTAGATTGGGAGGGCTACGGTCCGGAGGAACGGAGCTGGGTACCGGCGCGAGACATCCTAAATCGGGAACTCATTTCCGATTTTCACCAAGCTCGGCCGGATCGCCCGGCGCCGCGACCCCCGGGCCGCCCCGCCCGCCGGCTATCCCATCAGTCCGGTGGGCCCCTACTCCCGCCGGTGACGCGGAGAGAGCGCCCCCACCTCCCTCGGGAAGCCGGTCCTGGGGGGGGGGGGTACTGTCACATCTGTGCCACCTCAGTCCGGGAGAGAGAGATCGGGTTCACCGGATTACTGAGCCGGCGCTTTGTCCCCCCCTAGTGTGTCTACGTGTGTACTTGTTGTCAATGTTTAAATCAAATTAAGTTCACCTGTGTCCTCCCTGTGTGTCTCTATTTAGGTCGGCCGAACCCGTACACACCTGTCCGTTCACCGTCGTGCACTCATTGTTTGTACATGTCACAGAGCCTAACAAACCTGTTTGTTTATTCTCTCCCCCCAGGACTGAGGTATAGCAGCAGAGCGAGGCTGGATAACAGACCTAGGTCAAGGTCACGGCTGAGGGAAGCTCAGCCATACTTCGTTCACGTTAATTTTGCCAGTGGAACTGTGGTCTAAAGTAAAGACCCACATCGTCACTACCAGCCTGCCTGCGCCATACCCAGCCTGGGGAGTGTTATTTTTTGTTTGTTTTCTTTTGTTTGCTGTTTATATATTAAATAAAGACTAAGTGCTTGAACACCCTGCGTTTGCGTCCGCCTCCAGTGCTTGAAGGATCATGACAACTATATTATTTCCGTTCTGATTAAATATTTGCAGAAAAATAGCAGCTTTGAATTCTGCATGAAGCTTTGATTCTATCACAACACGTTAATGGTGGAATCAGGTTTGCTATTCCTTAATAATTCATTTGTTTCCAATCATGGGATTAATTTAACATTAATTTAAATAGATCGAGTTAACCCTAATTAACTGACAAATGTGGCTCCCCCGTAGGTATCATTATTCATTTAAGGTTTTGTAAAAATGTTTTTTTCTCTGGCGGATTCTAGGAATCCACACATGAATGAATTTAAATACAATTATTTATACAATGGGTTGAGTCATTATAGTCGCAGTAATTATATATAACAAAATTAACGTTATGTTGGGGAATATTTGTCTGTCATTTCAGACCAGGTCAGAGTCCGCGCATCCATCACCAACCACAGAATATCTTCTTTGACTGTGCACCAAGGTGAACAGTGCAGATGGTGGTGTTGAGAAAGCTGTGATAATATTTATCATTAGAAAATACTGGAAACTGTTGTAGTACCCAGTGCCAGTGTAGATCAAGCCATTAAATTCTCATTACCACGAGAGAAAGTTAAATTCTCTTGTCCTACAGATACATGACAGTGATAACAAGTTCCATTATACTGCTGCAACTCTCTTTTAAAATGTACAGGGTACAATGGGGAAATGATTACTTTGTCGTGTACAGGAAGCAGGTTAAGTATACAGTCCTACAGTCCTATAATATTTTCTAACAATATAGCTATACATGGATACATTATTAAATGTGAAAAATTTGAGTTGTTCAACCTGAGCATCTTGCCCCAAAACACGGGCCAAAACACTCACGGACTGAGCAGCTTACCAACAGCATTTTCATTTAATGTAATTGTGTACATGTGTACTATGTCCCTTAAAATAAACATAAACAAGCATTCATTATTGTTGTTTACACAATCGATATAAAACGTGAAAAAATAAGATATTAAGCCAGTTTTCTCAAATAATTTTTGACTGAGACTGCATACTAAAAACTGACTTAGTTGTTCACTTTTACAGATTGTGGCCTGGTAAGCACTCCATATACCCAACTATACACGCAAAAGTGCTGGTAAAGAGAGTTTTTCATAATATGCCCCATCACCCACAGCGACTGGGGCTATAAAGTACGGCAAAAAGTGAAAGAAAAAGAACTTTTTAAATTATTCAAATGTTAAACAATACCTGTGAATGACTGGATGTGCACTGGGGTAAAACACCAAGGGTGGGCGTCATGCCCCAGAGGGGTGTATCACATATCATGTCATATCACCTGCCATATCTAGGTTATAGCAGGAATTCCTATTGGAATATTAACACCTTTATAAAGTATAAAGTATATGTAAAGATGTTTAAATAAAACATAATCCAAACATAATATACCCAATGTACATTTACATGCAGTTGATTTTCTACAAACTTCCGCAAAACTTTTAAAATATTCCACAACTGTAAAACAAACAGGATGAATACATAAATATTGACCTATTTAGTCTGTGGGCACGCTTAAACTGCATCTGGAATATAAAACCGAATGCCGACATTTTACCCCTCCCGGGCATCTTGCCCCACTCAGTATGTGACCATTGGCATACTGAGCAAGTGATGCGCCGATGGGCTAGTGCTTGTTCAAATGGTTAAGGCAGTGGGTTACTGGGTTACTGATTGGAAGGACTAGGGTTTGAGCCTTAGCACTACCAGGCTTCCAGTGTTGAGCCCTTGAGCAAGGCGCTTAACCCCATCTGCTCCATGGGTGCTGTATCCTGGCTAACCCTGCACTCTGACCCCAGCTTCCTAACTGGTATATGCAGCAACAACAAAAAAAATATTTCACTGTGCTCCAAAGGTACATGTGCCAAATAATTGTTATTATTAAAAATTTTATAATAATAAAAAAAATAATAATAATAATAATAATAATAAACACAGAACTCCCATGACAGTCATGTGCAGTATAAATTTGACCAAAAAAAAAAAACTTCAAATAAAAAAGAAGGCACCATTTCAGGGGGAAAAAAATTGTTGCTTGGATATTTACTCAGTACACAGTATATTTTGTGGCAGGAAGTGGCAGGAAAACAAAAAAATAAAAGACCATTATTACACTTATTGTGTTCTCACAATTTTGTGACCCGTGTTATGTACTCAAGTAATTGTCCCAGTTCCAGATTAATAAGCATTGCATTTATTTGGCAGTACTAGTACTAGTTGGAAAAAGGACAGCAGGAAATTGGAACAGTTATATACCATAAATAACATTATCTCAAACTATTTGCAGTTGTAGACCCCATGTTCTGTACATGTTAATGTTAATTCTTTCTTGTGTTCAGACCGCCTGCAATTGTATCCATATCATGGTGTCGAGTCCTAGCAGTGGGCGTTGTGTGTGTATCGGCTGTGTGGTGTCAGTGACAGAGGATCAATGTGTTCAAGGCTGAGCTGAAATGAATTGATTGTGGGAAATAAAACTCCAATTATTAGAGGAAGGAACAGGCGGTTAGTGAGCCAGAGAGAGAGAGAGAAGGAGACAGAGGCACTCATACTCCCATCATTCCTCCGGGAGAAGCAACTTGTCCGCGTAGGCACAACACTGGACACTCACAAATGGAATGAGAAAGAGAAATGAGAGAGAGTGTGTGTAGGTGAGAAATGGCAGTGCACATTTTTCTTATTCAGTGCACCCTCTCGTTTTCCAAATGCCCTTTTTAATGTTCCTTTTTCATACTGAAAAAAGTTTAAGCTAAAATTATTAGAGAGAAGCAGTTCCTCTGTTTCAGTCCATGTTTCGTGTCTTCGCTTTTTTCATTTCTGAAAGTAAGCGCCGTCTTTTCTACGTGCGAAGAGACTTGGTGCGATGAAATTACTGGATCAGCCTAACATGGTACTGTAGCTATCAATCTCAAGCTTTCCATTGATACAGAGTTTTTGTACTTGAGTGAAACCCATGAATCTTCTGCCTACTTTAGTGAGTTGTGTGTCTGATCTGCAGAACTAACTTCCTCCTCTGGTGCCTTGTTCTCCGACTTTCACTTCCATCGAGAACTGTCTTAAGATGCTCAGATGAAGTTAGCGATTATTAATGGGCCTCATGCGCAGAAGCAGGAATGCTCTCTCTTTCCCTTTCTCCATTCTCGTCCTCAGTAATGGCATTTTCCTCCTATGAACCTTCTCAGACGTACCGTAATCAAATTGCCTTCATATTAAATTCTTCGAGACCTACATATGTATACATAGCTCAGCGTTGAAGATCATTCCATCTTGTTCCTCGCTCAGTAGGCCATTATTTCCTCGCAGAGTATGAAGGAGAGGGAGTTGCAGTGGAAAGAGAGACGCTGCTGTAAATCAGAGTGCTTTTTTTTATATTGCTGTTGTAAAAGACAGAAGGTTCGAGTTTAATATTGCTTCCTTCTGAATTGTAGATGCATGTTCTTGAAAAGTGACTAACGACAAATCTGAGCTTTGTTCAGAGTGGTTCTGGGGATTTATTGCAGCAATTTCCTTTCTATGTAGAAGATCTTGAACCGAACAATTTGGCAAGATGCACTTGTACATAAAACAATCAAAAAAACAAAAACTTCAGTGTTTATCTTTGTTATTAGGTTACACTTTTGTCGACCTCTACCCATTTGTCTGTGTTCATTCTTTTGGGTTCGTAATGACTTGCTTGAGGTCACTGGTGAGGTCATTCCCCAGAAAAGTCCATATTTGCAAAAAAAAACTTGCGAGTCATTTTTTAGCAGAGCTTTTATTTTCTGCTACAGCACTGAGTCATCACTCCAATGTAGAGTGTAAATGCTTTGTTAGCATGTGGCCTGATATCCAGCAACACTACTGATTAAAGATAGAGGGTAATCATCCTCCCTTGTACCTGGGCTGATTTGCACAAAGGACTGATTCATTCACTATTGAAAGCAGTGTTTTGATTATTGGGTTGGTTTCAAATGATTATCTTAATTAAATTATCCTGTGGCACCAAATATTTAACTCCTTCATGACCCTTTCAATCCAGGAGCTACGTTGACTATAATATGCTAAATATTTAAACATTTGTGTTGTATGGGAGGACAGGCCAACGGTCTCATGTTTAAGCAAAATATTGAGGTTGTGTACTGTGGTCAATAGTGTCAGTCACCTGAGCAGGAGTGCGGTAAAGGTGGGTTAAGTAAGGACAATTTCTAGGGCTCCTGAGTGACAGGGATCTTACAAATGCCTCAGCAAGGTTCCAAAGTGGTGGAACTGAAACCCTTTCCGGGATCGCGAATTTTAATCCTGGCTTATGCTACAGCCATCCGTAGCTTGGAGACTAGAGAGCAGATTGGTCACATTCTCCCAGGGGCAACACTCTCATATCAATCATATCGAGACTAGCCAATCATGGGAGTCTGTGAACTCGTGCCAGCGGAAGGGGCGGACTTTTAGGCGGACTCTCAACGTTGCATGAACAGCAGTGTAAAGTAGTGATGGGAAGTTTGGATCATTTTAGTGACTCGGTTCTTTGAATCTCGTTCATCTTTTTTTGAGTTCTTTTGTTCTGAAATAAAATAATATGTTACATTTTCAATAAACAGACCCCCAACACATCTACGTACACAAATTTTGGCTATAGTTCCAGTAATGAAAATATTACAATGCACCTAAGGACATATTATTATAAACAGAATGAGTAGCTCACCTCTCATATCTTCTAGTCTGAGTCATTCGCTCTTTTGAATCTATTGCACTGCATAGCGTCTATGGGAGTCACGTGACAAAAGAACGAACGACTCGGACTAGAAGAGTCATTGAGAAAGAACCGCTCAATTCTGTTTCCTGTGTACTGCACTGTATAGCGTCTATGGGAGTCACATGACAATAGAACAGATGACTCGTTCTAGAAGATTCATTCAGAACCATTTAATTCTGTTTCCTGTACATAACCTACGGAGGTTTTTTGCGATGATTTGCGCATACGCTCCCAGTAGAAAATGAACAAATCACTCACAGAGACTACTCGTTCTTCTGAGTCACGTTAAAGGCTCGTTCAAAAAGAACGAATTGTTCATGAACGACTCATCACTAGTGTAAAAAGATGCGTTTGTCTGGCCTCGGAGGAAGCATGTGATACAGTACTTTGTCGTCTCCCTCCCTGGTTTGTAGGTGTCATCTTGATGGGATCTCACTCTAACAGTGAAACAGGTGAGAACTGGCCATGACTACATCAAAGAGAAAAAAAGATGGGGTAAAATCCCGTTCTAGGGAAAAAGCTCTGGCAATAGAAAAGATTTGACTTCATCTAGGTCGGAGTCCCAGTATGTTAGGCTTTCAACAAGCCCAGAAAATGTAGCAGTGCTCCTGCATCCAAGATCTGAGTTGCAATAATGATGAAAACAGGATAATGAAATTCAAAAATGTAAATTCAAATTTTTATTCATCACATACACAACCATACACAGTATGATATGCAGTGAAATGCTTATATGACTGTTTGTGACCTTGTAAAGGAAAAAGGAAATAAGGAGGCAAAATGCTAAGAAAATATAAAATCTACAATTTTGTTACAATAAAATAAAATAATGTAGAAATATGTAAAATATCTAAAAATATAAGAATATAAAAAGTAAGAACTGTGTAAATACACTTTATAAAGTATGTGCAATGTATAGACAGCAGCAGTGTGGGACCGTAGTCATGGAGTGTGAAATGAAAGATGAGCAGCAGTGGTATTGTCCATCTTTACAGTGCAGTAGTGCAATAGTAGTCCTCTTTTGTATGTAAACATAACCAGAAATGTGCAACATATATGTTTTTTATACTTCTGCAATGTGCAAATGTGCAAAGTGGTTGTGTTCGAACACATGTGAAAGAAACATAATAAGTCCAATTAGTCGAGTCCTATGTGGAGTTTGGGTTGAGAGTCCATATAGCCTGTGGGAAGAAACTTCTCCTCAGTCTCTCTGTGTTGGCCTTCACGGAGCGTAAGGGCTTTCCTGACCGCAACAGAGAGAACGTCCATTGTTGGGGTGGCTGAGGTCCATCATGATCTTCCTGGCCTTGGTCCAGCATTGCTTGCTGTAGATTGAATGCAGGTCAGGGAGTATGGTAGGGATGATATGCTCAGCTGATCGCACCAACCTTATCTGTCCTGCATGGTGCTGTTCCCGAACCAGGTTGTAATGTTTCCCGTCAGGATGCTTTCTATGGTGCATAAGTTCCTTAGAGGGCAGTCTAAAGTCTCTCAAGCATCTGAAGTGGTGAACAGCAGTGTATGTGTGTGAAGTTTCACCATAATGTTGATGTGACAGGACCATGACAGGTCCTGCGTGCTGTGAACATCAATGTATCTGAAGGGGTCCACTTTCTCCACTAGGCTCTTATTGATCACGGGGGTCTGGTAGTTTCTCTCCTGCTTTGTACTGATGTCCACTATCAGCTTTGTCTGCTGACGTTAAGGAAGAGGTTGTTCCTTTGGCACCAGTTCTCCAGATTCCTAATCCCCTCCAGGTAGGCCGTCTCATTGTTGTCAGAGATTAGTCCGACCACCACGGTTTCGTCAGCAAACTTGATTATGGTAGTGGAGTTGGTAGTGGCCACGTAGTCACACGTGTACAATCAGTACAGCAGGGGGGTTAGAACACAACCCTGAGGGCTGCTGAGGGTGAGGGAGGCTGAGACATGACTGCCCATCTTTGCTGCCTGTGGTCTGTCAGTTAGAAAATAGGAGATCCACTGACACAAAGATGGGCTGAGTCTCAGGTGCTCCAGCTTGGTGGTGATTGTGAAGGGAATTATTGTGTTAAATACTGAACTGTAACCGACAAAGAGCATTTTAACAAAATCCCCCTTTCTAGTGTCCAGGTGAGTGTATGAATGTATGATGTATGATGATTTATGATGTATGAATCGAGATTAAAAAAATAATTGTCCAGTTTTACATCCATTTGATGATTTGATGTGTTGAGCTTTTCCAGTTCAACACATCCATTTGCTTTACAGCAATGTGCTTTCACCCCTCACTGAAAGCCCAGACACTTTTAACTAGTAAGTGGCAATTATATTTTTAACCTTTTAAAAAAGTTTTTAATTCTATTTAAACTTCAAGAAAATCCCTTTTAGAAAAATGCATAATGTTTTCAAAGTCAATATGTAATCTCTTTGTTTCATCATCGTGGTCTTAATATTAACAAACATAAAACATGATGATGATGATCTTTGCCATATTCGAGCAGCCATACTGTAGCATGTGGTGGTAGTGGTGCTCTGTGAGGCTGCTCATGTTTCCAGCATCAGCTAGGATTGTGTAATTCTTGTAGCGTAGCCCAGGGATTCCTGGAAAACTTAGTTTGGCACAGAGGATGCTTTAAACTGGGTTGGCAGAATTGACCTCCAGCAGTTCATTATGATTTGACAGCATCTGTGGTGGTCAGGAGCAAAAGCAGATGTGCAGTTATATGTGTGTCCCAGGGAGGCAGAACCATGCTGAGTAGGCATGATATGAAGGACTGGAGCACAGTTACCCTCATTATTACTAGGTCTATTCTCCTATAGGAGCGGCGAAAGAAGGGGGCGGGGGGGGGCAATTATCTGATTAATTGTTATCAAACTTTATTTATGAATGTGGACTGACCTTGCAGCATGCCCTTTAGAGCAATATGGATTACCAAGGCCACACCTACTGCTGTTTAAAAGGTGAAAACGCTGCCTTTAATGCGCAAGGCTAATATACAAGACCATCTAGAAAACCTCTAGCAGCATTTCATCATCAGAAGCTACCACGCAGTACTGAAAATTAAAATGATCAGATTTTTATTCATGTGTGAGCTACAGTCAGCCACCTCCTTTTTCATTGCTGATAAACGTCCAGAAGGAAGAGGCTGTTTAAAACTCCATATTTAATCTTGTAGTTCGTGACTTGTTTTTTTTTTTTTTTCTGTGACAGCAGTAAAATCGATATGCGGTGCTGTGCAATCATAATTGATCCGTAGTGGGTAGAATGTTAGATGCCATTTAGAGACTGATGTTCTTACAGTGTCCTGATGGATGAGTTACTGGAGGGCAGAGAAACCTTCCTGTGTGCAGAGGACGACTTTTTTTGTGTCTTGTCATCTGTCAGTATGGGTTCAAGGGTGAGGGGTCGGAGTATGTGGAAGAAGCTTGTTGTCATGGTAATAGGGAGCCAAGCTGGGCAGGGTTTGGCATAACAGATGGCATGTCAGAAGATGTCTGTGTTCTACGGTGCTGACTTGGCAGCGCTTCGGTACAAGAAGAGGCCAAGGTGCCTGCTCTTTTAGCATGCCATACTAGATTTTACACAACAGCACCACCGCTAATGGTGTGTACATGATCTTTTTGCAAAATACTGCAGCAGACACAATTGTGTAAAATGCTCTCTTGACCCAGTTGCAATAATAGTGATTGTCTGATGTTGAAAGGAGAAATACTATTTGTAATACCACTCCCACCTCCCAGAATCACTCCGGTAAGTTAAGTAGGCAGACTTAATTGGCCCTTGAGTGATACCGCAGCATGGATTGGTGTCCTGTCCAGTGTTGGTATTAGCATATAGCACATAGTCGTCGATCTGGGACAGTCTCCAGATCTGTCACCTAAGCAGAATAAAGTTGTTAGCAAATAATGGATGTATAATACTGTGCAAAGGTCTTGAGCCACCCCTCATTTCTTCATATTAAATTCAATTATGTAGACTAAATGAAAGAATTGGGAACAAATGTATTACTCTGACAGACTGCAAAGTCCCTAAAGATACAATTTCGAAATTACACACGTGGACAAAATTGTTGGTACCCTTCGGTCAATGAAAGAAAAACTCACAATGGTCACAGAAATAACTTTAATCTGACAAAAGTAATAATAAATAAGAATTCTATGAATGTTAACCAATGAAAATCAGACATTGCTTTTCAACCATGCTTCAACCTAGTTATTTAAAAAAATGAACTCATGGAACAGGCCTGGACAAAAATGATGGTATTCCTAACTTAATAGTTTGTTGCACAACCTTTAGAGGCAATCACTGCAATCAAACGATTCCTGTAACTGTCAATGAGACTTCTGCACCTCTCTGCAGGTATTTTGGCCCACTCCTCATGAGCAAGCTGCTCCAGTTGTTTCCGGTTTGAAGGGTGCCTTTTCCAGACAGCATGTTTCAGCTTCTTCCAAAGATGCTCAATAGGATTGAGGTCAGGGCTCATAGAAGGCCACTTTAGAATAGTCCAATGTTTTCCTCTTAACCATTCTTGGGTGTTTTTAGCTGTGTGTTTTGGGTCATTGTCCTATTGCAAGACCCATGACCTGCGACTGAGACCCAGCTTTCTGACACTGGCCAGCACATTTCTCTCTAGAATCCCTTGATAGTCTTGAGATTTCATTGTACCCTGCACAGATTCAAGACACCCTGTGCCAGATGCAGCAAAGCAGCCCCAGAACATAACAGAGCCTCCTCCATCTTTCACAGTAGGGACAGTGTTCTTTTCTTGATATGCTTCAAGTATAATTAGCTAAATTTGCCTTGGCAAATAGTTCCATTTTTGTCTCATCTGTCCATAGGACATTCTCCCAGAAGCTTTGTGGCTTGTCAACATGTAGTTTGGCATATTCCAGTCTGGCTTTTTTATGATTTGTTTTCAACAATGGTGTCCTCCTTGGTCGTCTCCCATGTAGTCCACTTTGGCTCAAACAACGACGGATGGTCTGATCTGACACTTATGTTCCTTGAGCATGAAGTTCACCTTGGATCTCTTTAGAAGTCTTTCTGGGCTCTTTTGTTACCATTCGGATTATCCGTCTCTTTGATTTGTCATCAATTTTCCTCCTGCGGCCACGTCCAGTGAGGTTGCCTACAGTCCCATGGATCTTAAATTTCTGAATAATATGTGCAACTGTAGTCACAGGAACATCTAGCTGTTTGGAAATGGTCTTATAGCCTTTACCTTTAACATGCTTGTCTATAATTTTCTTTCGAAGCTCCTGAGACAACTCTTTCCTTCACTTCCTCTGGTCCATGTTGAGTGTGGTACATACCATGTCACCAAACAACACAGTGACTACCTGGAGCCCTATATATAGGCCCACTGACTGATTACAAGATTGTAGACACCTGTGATGCTAATTAGTGGACACACCTTGAATTCACATGTCCCTTTGGTCACATTATTTTCAGTATTTTCTAGGGGTACCATCATTTTTGTCCAGGCCTGTTCCATGAGTTTATTTTTTTTTATAATTCTGTTGAAGCATGGTTGAAAAGCAATGTCTGACTTTCATTGGTTAACATTCATAGAATTTTTTTAAATTATTACTTTTGTCAGATTAAAGTTATTTCTGTGACCATTGTGAGTTTTTCTTTCATTGACCGAAGGGTACCAACAATTTTGTCACAGCAGCAACCTCATTTCCCATCTCGTCTGTTCCAACCTCTAAACGTTTAGCATCAGCAGTATCCTTATCACTGGCATGATCATCTGTCATCATGTGCAACTGTTTCTCACTGGTTCATAACTTAACTTATATATTGTTTATGCTTGAATGATTCAAAAGTCACTGTGTGGCTTATAAAACAAAAAACATTTCTCTGAAACTGGACAGGCACAGGGACTGGACAGAAATTGTGAGCCAAAAAAGTATTTCAGGAAACCTGGAGAACTGTTCCTCAAGACTACAGTACATTAAAAAATACATGAAAGCCTGGCTCTTTGGAAGCAAAATATGTAGAAATGAGTAGTGGCTGAAGATCTTTGCATAGTACTGTACGAATGAATAATATCTGGAATAATATAAATCATCTTTTCATACTTCTATGATTACTGGATTGTGATCATTTGTCTAATAGGTGAGCACCCACACAGACGAGTGGTTTGAAGTATCAACTTCTCTTCCATCAGTGTCCAGTGCCAACTGCCTGCTAGAAGTCATTATCCAGTCAATAGTCATTCATCACCATCTCTCTCTCTCTCTCTTTTTTAATCTGTGTACCTGGTAATCAATAATTCTCCCCTCTCATCAATTTCTCTCATGCGGACAGTGTGAAAGACAGGTAGGGAAAGCGTGCCATAAGTTCAATTAATTGAACGGCAGCAGGCATTAGCAAGAGCGTTGACAAATGCTGCAACAAATGGCGACATGAATTTGGTGTCAGCATCACTGAGGGATGAGCACATGTACGGTGGTGTCTGCCTCGTAGTGGCCGAGTCGAATCGGAATAAGACGAGGTCGACCTCCTGTCAGAGAATCCTTAAATAAAGGCTTTTCGTCTGAACTGTCACCTTTCAGTGACAGCACACTGACTGTAGTCTGAAGAAGAGACAAGTCTGAAATGTCAATGATGTGATTGTAAACATGTCGTGTGTGTGGTGGGGAGGGGGGGGGGGGGCATGTTTTTAAATGTCTCCACAAGCACAGGCATATCTGACATGTTTTACCTTGTGGAGACAGTTGGGACATTTGGATGGTTCTTGCTAGGAAAACTGGCTTTTCAACAAAAAAAGTGTTGTTTTTATATATATCTTAAAAAGACAATATGTTTTCTCTGCTTGATGCAGATACATTTCATAGCTAACTTGAGTAATAGCATTAATTACGTGCACTAATAATTATGTCATTATTTTTATATATGCCATTATAATTATGGTAAAATCATTATTTAATCCATGGAATTAAATACACTTAATATGCTCAACCTAACATCTGAGAATATAAAGGTTGACAAAAATTAGGATAAATAAGTATCAGAAGTATTTTTGCCAATAAATCACAGGATGTAAGTGTTTTCAATGTTGAGGGGGGAAAAAAGAATTAAAGATGTCAAGCAGGTGTAAGTAACACTGAAAGGGGAAGCAGCTTTAGTTGAGACAGTAGAGGGTAAAGAAGATCCAGGACACTAAAATGAGGAAGAAATTGTCCTATTATGTGACAATGACCTTTAAGACCTTTATCCTTGACAAAGAAACCGTCAGGTGTAAATTGCCCAGTGTAAGGGCACTGCTTCTTTTTTTACTCGCCGAAAAGCTGCTTTAAAGTGATGCTTATTACTGGGGCATAGTCTGGCTATCTCAAATAGTACAGATAACGAATAAATAATACTATGCCTTGACATAGCATCAGTATATAGAAATCACTCCGCAAGTACAAAAACTTGGTCTGTGCTTCTGCAGCTAACACCTAACCTGTAGTATTTAGTATTAGACTTTCTTTGAAATGCTTTTAAATAAATTAAATAAAGTTGAATCTGTCAATCTGTGAATTTTATGCAAAACCCATTTGCATTTTCAAATATTTCTGGATTTGTTCATGTATAAGAAATACAGTGTTTTCCAGTTTTAGTAGAGACATCTTTCCATATTAGGAGCCTGTTTGACCTTTTTTCCCCCCCTTTGTGTCTTTTTTAGGTTCATGGCCTGGAAAAGCAGGTTGGGAAATCTTTGGATTACCTGGAGCTAGGCACAGCAGGGTCTGTCCTGAAGCCTCTTCCTTATGGTGGAGCTGGAGGAGGGAGCATTGGGGCAGGTGGAGGAGTTAAACCCCCATTCCAGACCTCCAGGATATTCTCCTCTATGGACCACACGCCTATGAAACCCAAACCACCCACCTTTGGCTTACCGAACCCATACGATTGGGCCAGGAACCAGTCACAGTTCCTGGATCAGACAGGCTATCACCCGAAGCGCAAACCTCCCCTCAAAACCGCCATGAAGACCAAGAAGATATTTGGCTGGGGCGACTTCTATTTCAACGTCAAGACGGTGAAGTTCAACCTGCTGGTGACAGGCAAGATCGTGGACCACGTCAATGGCACATTCACCGTCTACTTCCGCCACAACTCGTCGAGCCTTGGCAACGTCACTGTCAGCATCGTCCCACCCACGAAGATAGTGGAGTTTGAGGTAGTCCAGCAGCAGAGCACCCTGCATCAACCAGAGATTCAGTTTCACCAGCCTCACCAGTCAACCATCGATCCCAAAGACATCAAGACCTTCAACTGTCGTGTCGAGTATGAGAAGACCAACCGCTCCAAGAAGCCCAAACCGTGTCTGTATGACCCGTCTCAGACCTGTTTCACTGAACACACCCAATCCAATGCCGCCTGGCTTTGTGCCAAGCCCTTCAAAGTCATCTGCATCTTCATCTCCTTTTTCAGCATCGACTACAAGCTTGTGCAGAAGGTGTGTCCAGACTACAATTTTCAGAGTGAACAACCGTACTTTGGATGAAGAGCACCAAAGTAAATGGTGTAGAGGATGACCGACATATGGGATGTTGTTATGTGTTGTGTGTCTCTTCTACTTTCTTAAGGTTATATGGATCCCATAAGAAATGGTCAACATGGTGGACAGTGAGTTTTTACAAAGGTGCTGAGGAGAAGTTATTGTTCCAAGTTTTGTTTGTATATATTGTGAAAAAAGCCAACTCAGTTAAGCTGAATTAAACAAAAATTAATTTCTTGTTTTATGTTGAATTTTGTCTGTTTGACTGTTAGAAATTTGGAAGAATGAAAGATTCAAAGTGATTTTTTTTGTATTGTTCCTTTATATGACCCAGAGCTTACAGAAATGTCATGAGGATGATGTTATAAGTGGAAGGATCAAAGCACTGATTGTAACAGATTCAGAAACTGGCGCTGCACTCAGTGCTGTTACATTGTGCACCCAGGATTAAAACAGCTCATCATCACACCTGCAATGAGTGTGTTTTACTCTGTCTAATTTACAGTGTAAGCAAGACACAACATGGACATAGATACTCTTCATCAGCAAGTTATTCTGTTGTCATTTCGACATCAGGCACATATGCAGCATATGCACCCAAAAATCCCTATATACATATATGCCCAAAATGTCATTTGATTTTAGATTTATAGTCTATTAATGAAAAGTGGGCATTTTTTCTTCCCAATATTTTAATAATATAATACTGCATAATGATATAATACTAATCTTGTTTTGGATCCTCCTGTTATCTAAATAGCAGAACATGAGTTCTGGAAGTTGTTTAAATGCCTTGTGCATTATGATTAAAGCTGCTATTCAAAATCTCTGAAAATGTATATGCATTAGTACAGACTATGTGCCCTTATCCACCCTATAGATAAGCAGTGGATGAGTGAAAAGTTACAAATGTAAAGAAAGCGGTCACCATTAACATGATGTGTCTAGTGGAAGAACCAATTGAATATATTATTTTTCTATACTCTGGCTTAATTCTAACCCGGTCGGTGTTACGAAGTCACAGACACATGGAAGTAATATAGTCACATCTCATCTTACTCTTTTTATTTTACTCTTTTTGGTTTGCGCAGGAAAGTACCAAAAGATATTAACATTTTAATTTCTGGACAACCGATTAGTCTGTGAAAAAAGGGGTTTAAAAAAAAAAAGAACTGAAATCGAAGGTCTGTGAATAAAGTATTGCTTGATGATGTGTATATTTGACATTGGAACAAAAAAATGTGTGTAAATAATCTATCATAAAATAAATAATTAAACCTGGTCTGAATGTCTGTATGTATTTTGTTAAGTTAAGAAATGCTTGGCCATGAATTTTAAATAGTGGTCTGTAGCTCTCGATGTTAGTTTTTTTTTTTTTTTTAAGTCACTGTGTGCAGGTAATCAGTAATTGAGGTCAAATGCTAACAGTGGCAAGAATGAATAGCCAGCAGTTTTAGAATTGCCATTTCCATCATATCAGTTTCCTTGTGAGTAACATAGCAGGGGCCTTTAAACCTATCATAATTTATCTTGACCTTAGGTCTAGTACTACAAGAACCTCAACAATCCCTCTTTTTAAAATTTAAATTAACAACATAGACGTTAGATAAACCGCTATCTGTTTTTTTCTTGGGGCCAACTACATTAAAGCAATTCTAATCATTATTTTACATGGGTACATGTGCAAAGAAATCTTTTCTTATGGCTTTCCATCCACAGTAAAATGGTACGATATAGCAGGGCTTTTTTTTACAGGCTGTACACGTGAGATGGTGGTCACAAGCTGAGTACTAATAGGAAAATCGTCACCTTTTGGCGGCCCCTGCTATGTCCTACTTGTTCTCTTTTCCATTCTCAACTTGTTGAGGAAATTGATTTAGAATGTTGAATATAGTGCTCTAATCATTTTATTTAATTTTTTTTGCTAATCTGCTAATTCTGCAAGTTCACAAAGCATGATTTGAGGTACACAGCTTTTTTTTTTTTTTAATGAAAATAATTTTCCAAAACTGATTGTGTTCCTGAATAAGACACATGGGAAATTGTGTATGGTGGTAAATAACAGAGAGGTAGCTGGTGATGCAAGAAATCTTAAAAACTTTTTTTTTAAAGGAAAGGTGTTGAGTTATTTTTTTTGCATAAGTCCTGATGAACAAGGGACAAAATCAATGTGACAGCATGTCAACTTCCCTGAAATAAGTGCTGTGCTTACAGAGTACTAAAACTTTTTTAGTAACCTTAAAAGGTTCTTCGTTCTGGATTGACAGCACCATAGTGATGAACAAGCTCTGGAAGCGGGTAGATGCTAGAAGGCTGATATAATCAGAAAGAGGATGTGGTAACTTGTGGCAAGATTATAGCCAGGGATAGGCACATCCCGCAAGAATGTGGTGCGTTTCACTGTTAACATCTAGAGCAAAATGAAAGCTGATCTGTTTGAGAGCAAACAACTCACTGACCAATGTGGTTAAGAAACTGATGTTTTGTGGCACAGTATGTTGGCATATGAGTGACACAACTGACAGCTGCATGCCTTCCCATGGTTATTAATGTCAAAAATGACACTGCAGGGCATTCAACAGAGTATGCAACTAGTCGTGAAGATGGAACAATTCACGCCAGGCAGGAGACAATTGATGGGTCCTACGTCCCACTAACCATCAGACTAGACCTACGTCGGGTAAAGGGGTCAAACTAAACTACACGTCTGAAATTATGGGCATGGCACCTAAGAGGAACCCCAGCGTACTAGAATGTTGACAGGGATCATTGTTACCATAATGGTGTTAAACAATAGGTATGAGCCCATTATTGTCAGAGTCAAATGGCAGCATGTCTTTCTTGTTCCTCTCTAACAGTGTATGCAGAAAGATTGTCATTCAATGTTTGCACAAGCACCAAATTGACCCTTTCCACAATGAGTGGGCATCTTGCACCAATGGAGGAAAGGAAATAAAAATGTTTTTTTTTATACTCGACAACACTATATCTTGCTAAGTAGAAAAATTGCATGTATGCATGTGTTTAGAGTGTATTAAGGACCAATGTTCACTTTGGTAAAAATCAAACCAATCCCAACAAAGACGTCATAGTTTATCAATAAACCTATCAACCTAGTATCTGGACCTGGAGGTAAGATGTACAGTAATTGTAATTGTTTTCCAGTGAGAAGATGCACAGCACAGTCCCCAGTGTTGCAGTTACATCCAGAGTGTTTATATACAGTAGGTCCTGTTGGACTATTCTGAGCATTCTACTGGGTGGTTCTGTGTTCAACAAGGGACTTTAAAGCATGATGTGGAATTGCGCACCAGTTTGAATGGCACCATTTAAATGCGTTGAAACGGATCATAGTGGCTTTGCTCTTTAAAGAAAGGTAGAAGAAAGAAGAGGTACCTTCTTCCTTTAAATGCCATTCAACTTGCTACAACCACCTGGAGGTTATTGTCTACAATCACCAGATTTTACAGATCAATTTTTTTCTTTGTGGCAATGTGCTTTGTAGTGATTCTGATTAATTCTTAATCTCTACAGAGAACAGTGTCAGCAAAAGAGTAATGTTCATCTTCAGTAGCCTAAGGAACAATATCAACATCATAAATGATTCTCAGATTCTCAGTATTTTTATTTGGTCTGGGGTGGTATGCAATAATGACATTAACTCTCATGATGATTTTGATATACTACCTTCACTAATTCTGAAAGAATCCACCCTGGTGGTCCACCAATTGGTAGCATGGCTGGACATGTAACCATTCATTTAGAGCACTACAACTGTCCACTTTTGTGTTGTGGTGTGGATACAGTAAACTGAAGAATTTAAAAAAGAGTTATGTACATGCATCAGCCACAAGACTAACAACGCCACGAGGTGAATTGAATAATATTGTTTATCAATTATATAACAGTAAACTGGTGACAGGATCATGGACATCCAAGGCTCATCTTTGCCTGTGGGGACCAAAGACTAGCCCGTCCAGTCCAATCCATCAGAAAAGCCAATCTAGCAAATAATTGCCGAAAAAAGTCATTACTAACCATGATAGAAAGGTCTCAGAATATACAGTGTATCACAGCTCACCACGTATGGCTTAGCAGGCAAAGAGGTCAAGGTCGTTGATCCGGCCTCCAAATTCCCTGGATATCAATCTGACTCAGCATCCATGGAATGCTCTGGACAAATATGTCTGATCCATGGAGATTCTCCCTTACAACCCAAGTCACCACAGAAAATCCCAGAGTTCTTGTGGAGTCAAGCACTGAGAAGCCATAACTGCACCGGTGGCAGTAGAGAAACCCACACAGTATTGGGCATAGTGTTTTGGCTTTTAATGTTATGGCTGATTGGTGTACATAATATTGGCAGGTAGAGTGACATATGTGAGTTTTATGTTTATGTTATATTCAACATGAATGAATATGCCAAACCTAACAAAAAAGGCCACAGGTCAGACATCCGCTGTGCATTCACAGAAACTTATGATTGAGGAATTGACTGATAATATTTGTATTAAAAAAAAACAAACAGCATTTTCGGACCTACTCAATTTAATGTGGACTAGACCAGACTCTCCATACACTAACCTTCAGTAACTGCTTTCTCTTGGTTAGGGCTGCATTGTATGCAGAGCATACTGCCATTTCAAGCATTTTACATACAGTACAACTCCTGGCAGAAATTACTGAGAGGGTGTTCAACCATTTTTTAAAATAAATAAATAAATGAGATATGACGCAAAATATGTTAATGGCTTCATGAAATCTACCTCAAATTATTCACCATCTATACCGATTTATGCTGTATATTGGGTCACAGGAGCCCTGGAGCCTATCCCAGGAGACTTAGGCGGGAATCAAACCCTTGACTCAGGTGGTACATGGCGACAGTGATAACCATTAGGCCATTGTGCTGCCTATCTCAAACTTACTCACTCACTCACTCATCATCTATACCGCTTAATCCTGTATTCAGGGTCACGGGGGACCTGGAGCCTATCCCAGGAGACTTAGGGCACATAGCAGGGTACATCCTGGACAGGGTGCCAATCCATCGCAGGGCACAGACACACACACACACTCATTCACACACTACGGCCAATTTGGGAATGCCAATTAGCCTAACCTACATGTCTTTGGACTGTGGGAGGAAACCGGAGTACCCGGAGGAAACCCACCAAGCACGGGGAGAACATGCAAACTCCATGCACACAGAGACGGGAATCGAGCCTGGCCGGGGATCGTACTCGGACCCTGGAGGTGCAAGGCGACAGTGCTAACCACTACACCACCGTGCCGCCCCTATCTCAAACTACTTTAACGAAATAATTTTAATTAATAGAATGTTTTTTCCAGATCTTTAGAGGGAAAAAATTGTAAAATAGCCGTTGATAGGTCAGCTTTGAAGCACAGAGTCTTGTCATGGACCACACATTTTTTATTTTTTTATTTTTTTATTATTATTGTATTGAGACCTGGATAGTTTGCTGGCCATGACATTGAGCCGTTATATCTTTCCTGAAGAGAACCTTTAACACTCTTTATTCTGTGCTTCTTTGCTCTGTTGCAAGAAGCATTATCATCCTAAACTCTGATTTCATCACTAAACTTATTTTCTGTCAATGCGATATGAAAAGTGTCCAAATTTCACTCATGTTAAAGTCATAACTTGCAGAAAAATGCAGCAACATATTGTAAATAAGTAAGGAAATGTTATTTTATTGGGTTTCATTAGACTGACACCCGACAATCATTTCAGCATCATTTTCTTAGTTGGTACAGATTCATAATCTATCACTGAATTTCACTTTAATCCAGTCATCTAATCTCCCCGATCATTTCTTTCTAGCTCACTGTAAAAATGTCTTCCATTTAGGTGTTAATGGTTTTTTTGGGGTTTTTTTTTTTTTACAGTATGTAAATCCCATTTCATCTGTCTGAGTTCTGCCACAAAATTGCCTCCTGTTTCCACCCATTTACTTTTCATTTGTTTTGTTGCGCATTTTCTATTTTCAAGGCTTATTACTTTCTGTTTTCTATCCTAATGCCTTTTAGATTAATCTATCAACCTTCAAGCATTTTTGGGCAGTGGAAGGAAACTGGAATACACCAAGGAAACCAAGGTGGACAGAGTGAAAAATGTAAACTAGACACGCACCAGAGACCAGAGGATCAAGCCCTACTGTAGACCCTGAAGCTGTGAGGCATCAACACTACAGTGCCTTCTGTGCTGTCAATAACACTCTAACGCTACCTTACATTTTCTACATTATCTTTATTTTTCACATACAGTATATCCAGATTGGCTCCACATCCAGCAGTGTACCAGGTCTATCCCCAGGGACAGGTTGCAGGCCTTCCCTGATCCGGTACAGGATAAATGGTATGGAGAATGATATCCATATATCTGGTGCCATCTCCTAATAAAACTATACTATATCACAGAACACATAATATGACATTTTAATTTTAACATCTCATGAGGGTCTAAATTGGGTCTAGAGGCATAATTTTTCGTTTTGATTTGTCAAGACATTAACTAGTTCATCATAAAGGTATTTAGATTTTTAGTCTTACAAGTCCTGGATTTATTAAATCTTTGTTACTGTAATATGCAGCTTTTCTCCAGCTTATGTAAGTTAAATTGAATTCAAATATTTGCATAATGATCTATCTAGGATACACCTCTCTAGGATACTAGGCCGTGGGGGCCAATGGTGATTAAAATTGCAGCATATTGTCCCATTTTCCAAACATGGTAGCCTAATCTGCTTGTTTTAGTACTGTGGGAGGAAACTGGAATACCTGAAGGAAACCACCAAGCACAGGGAGAACATGCATACTCCATGCAGACACCTGAGGTGGAAATCGAACACGGATCCTGGAGGTGCAAAGCCACAGTGCTAACCAGGAAGCCACCATGCCACTTCGCATGATGATCAGTTTCCTATAATATAAGGGTTTATATCAGCATACAATAATGCCACCTTTCTTTTGCTTTAAGAATGAATTTGAATAAGAGAAATTGCATTTTAAAGAGAAATTGAGACAATAAGAGAAATTGTATTTTAAACTTATTTGATTAATGCTTTATATATGTTTTATAGTACTTCATTGTATATGCTTTATGGTATAGTTCACTTAAATGACTTCAGAGTTCGTGCTTCAGAGGTTGCCAGATTCCTGAGCATAAGAGCTCAGTTTCTTTAAACAAAATTTATTTAAGCATGAAAATGTCAGAGACAGAAAATGTTGAATGAATAAGGAAATAGTGTTCTTTTGTGATGGTAAATGTAATACCATCTACCATAAAAGCAAGAGATAAATTTTTTTAAAAATTATGAAAAGATGGTAAGCATGAACATCTAAATCTAATCAAATATCACTGTTTATATTCATTTATATTACTCTATTAGTCTGTTGCCATAATATGGTTACACATATGGTTGCATAAATAATCATATTGGTTTTTAATTAACATTAATCACTGAAATTCTGTTTAATGTAACAATATAGAGTCCACTCTTTCACAATCAGCTATAAAAAAAGCACTTGATCCAGCACATCCTATTTACTTACTTACTTGCTGTACTTACTTACTATTTATTTATTTATTCTACCATCAGATAATTGTGCGCATTTGTGTTGAATGTGTGTGGGATCTCAGCAATTTCCCAATCTTTCTTAATTCTTTTGTTATTTAATTTGCCATCACACACTGTCAATGAGTGATAACCTGAGCTCTCCTGTAAAGAAAACGGAAAAACGGAAAAGCTGACTGAGCTGTGCTCATCTGCTGTGCTTTCAGCTTCCTTTAAGTAAGTGTTGTTTATAATTTTATCCATAAATCAGCTCATGTGGGCTCCATGTGTTTAATACACACGTGGACAAAATTGTTGGTACCCTTCGGTCAATGAAAGAAAACCTCACAATGGTCACATAAATAACTTTAATCTGACAAAAGTAATAATAAATAAGAATTCTATGAATGTTAACCAATGAAAGTCAGACATTGCTTTTCAACCATGCTTCAACGGAATTATTTTAAAAAAATGAACTCATGGAACAGGCCTGGACAAAAATGACGGTACCCCTAACTTAATAGTTTGTTGCACAACCTTTTGAGGCAATCACTGCAATCAAACGATTCCTGTAACTGGCAATGAGACTTCTGCACCTCTCTGCAGGTATTTTGGCCCACTCCTCATGAGCAAGCTGCTCCAGTTGTTTCCGGTTTGAAGGGTGCCTTTTCCAGACAGCATGTTTCAGCTCCTTCCAAAGATGCTCAAAAGGATTGAGGTCAGGGCTCACAGAAGGCCACTTTAGAATAGTCCAATGTTTTCCTCTTAACCATTCTTGGGTGTTTTTAGCTGTGTTTTGGGTCATTGTCCTATTGCAAGACCCATGACCTGTGACTGAGACCCAGCTTTCTGACACTGGTCAGCACATTTCTCTCTAGAATCCCTTGATAGTCTTGAGATTTCATTGTACCCTGCACAGATTCAAGACACCCTGTGCCAGATGCAGCAAAGCAGCCCCAGAACATAACAGAGCCTCCTCCATGTTTCACAGCAGGGACAGTGTTCTTTTCTTGATATGCTTCAAGTATAATTAGCTAAATTTGCCTTGGCAAATAGTTCCATTTTTGTCTTATCTGTCCATAGGACATTCTCCCAGAAGCTTTGTGGCTTGTCAACATGTAGTTTGGCATATTCTAGTCTGGCTTTTTTATGATTTGTTTTCAACAATGGTGTCCTCCTTGGTCGTCTCCCATGTAGTCCACTTTGGCTCAAACAACGACGGATGGTGCGATCTGACACTGATGTTCCTTGAGCATGAAGTTCACCTTGGATCTCTTTAGAAGTCTTTCTGGGCTCTTTTGTTACCATTCGGATTATCCGTCTCTTTGATTTGTCATCAATTTTCCTCCTGCGGCCACGTCCAGGGAGGTTGGCTACAGTCCCATGGATCTTAAATTTCTGAATAATATGTGCAACTGTAGTCACAGGAACATCGAGCTGCTTGGAAATGGTCTTATAGCCTTTACCTTTAACATGCTTGTCTATAATTTTCTTTCGAATCTCCTGAGACAACTCTTTCCTTCACTTCCTCTGGTCTATGTTGAGTGTGGTACATACCATGTCACCAAACAACACAGTGACAACCTGGAGCCCTATATATAGGCCCACTGACTGATTACAAGATTGTAGACACCTGTGATGCTAATTAGTGGACACACCTTGAATTAACATGTCCCTTTGGTCACATTATTTCTAGGGGTACCATCATTTTTGTCCAGGCCTGTTCCATGAGTTCCATTTTTTTAAATAATTCTGTTGAAGCATGGTTGAAAAGCAATGTCTGACTTTCATTGGTTAACATTCATAAAATTTATTTTTAATTTTTACTTTTGTCAGATTAAAGTTATTTATGTGACCATTGTGAGTTTTTCTTTCATTGACCGAAGGGTACCAACAATTTTGTCCACGTGTGTATACTGTACTATATGGCCAAACTTACAAACGTACTTTCTCCAAACTTTTGCCAATGATGTTGGAAGCACGTAACCCTGTATGTTTTTTTTTGTAGTTTGCAGTTTTAAAACTTCCCTTCACTGAAACTATGAGCCCTAACCCAAAATTGACCAAGCATGATTATAAAATGTTTACAAAGCAAGGTCCATTAAATCCATGGTTTCGAAGGCTGAAGTTGAAGAACTCAAGTGGTCCGCAAAGAGCCACATAAACCCATGGATCATTTTTGTGAAGACAAAGGAAAGACATCAATACATGACCTCACTACTTCTCATGTGGCTGAATGGCCAGAAATCCCCAACAAAGCAACAAAGAGACTCTCTGGGATTTAATGCTCAACATTTACGTTTGCATATGGTTGATGCGATCGCTATATACCTTAGGTGCATTTGTCCGATTATTCTTGTAGACCTCCTTCCCGAGTTTGCACTGGATAAAGGTAATGTTGTAGATCCTGCAAAAGGTACACAGTGAAGCCAAAGTAGCAACAATAAAGACTTCTTGAAGTGGCATGGCTTAAGATTTTGTCCATTAGGAAGACATGCTCCTCATATGGCATTAGCAAATGTCCTTGTGTCCTTACACTGTGCCAGATGAATGGCTAATTTGCTGATCCAATCACTGCCATCTTTTCAAAATTTGACAGCAGCCAATTGCATAGGCACAGTAAGAAATTTTTCCAATAATTTTTTTTTGGAAATTTGTGGAATTTTTCTCCCCATTATCGAATGCTGAGAAGCCGATAAATTGGCTAACAGAAGTGATACAAATTTGTGAAGAAACCACAAGTTCAACCAAAGTCAGTCCAGATTCACCGGGCCATTAGTACATGCAATGGCTTATAGTGTAGTTGAGTCATGTAGTTCTCCCACTCTGTTTGATCTCCAATAGATAGACAGTTTTAGGAGGCTCCAGGTATTTTGGGGGATGATGACAACCTCCATTTGGTGCAAACAATATTGTATATTTGCCAAGGTTATCTGGACATTAGCCACACCCTCAGTAGCAACACTACCGCTCAAATGTTTGGGATCACTTTCTAACTCTATGGTTGATCCTGATTTGTATTTCTTTACACATTGTAAAGCAATGCAAAGGCTTCCAAAAATGCAAT